>OX392463.1:174147937-174182104 GCA_947623515.1 Neoascia interrupta
ATGGGAGCTACCACAACGTTGCATCGACCATCTGTCGTTACAATGTTTTGCGTAAGAAAGTTTTGAGAAAGCAGTAAAAATTCAACACGATGAATTTGCGTGCTTTTTGAGGTTTCTGTAAACCTGGAATTGTTGGCTTTTGCCGTGGTTTGTGTTCTTTTTCCTTTTTGTTGGCGTTTTCTATGGTTTTTGAATCGTATATTTTCAACGCTGTTGTTAACGATGGGAATGTAAAAGGGACAACGCAGCATTATGACATAGCTTTAAAAGTGCAAGCGTCAAGTAATTTTATGTTTGTATGTAAGCAAAGTTGGATTTGAAGCAACAGTTGGATACGAAAAACTATGCGCTTACAAGAAGGGTTTTTCATGAAATGACGAGAATTGCCACTAAAGCCGCGTTGTCACAAGCAACGTAAAACAGGAACAGAAACAGCATCTCATACATTACCAACTGAAACCTAAATTCGCTGAATGCTTTTTGCGTTGCTAATGTATGAAATTCTGTTGTGACAACGCGGCTTAAGATGTTAAGGCTGAGGATATGATGTGCAATTTTTTACGAAAGCCTGAAGTCAACCAACAACTATTCATTTTTTTGTTCAGTATTGAAAAACAGCCAAAATAACAACAGTAAAGTGCTAGCGTCAAGTAATTTTATATTTTTCCTCTCAAAGCACTTCAAATTGTGTTTTTATAGCTCTTAATTATTCCTTTATTTATGATCTGTAAAAACATCGCACAACCCAAAATAACTATTTTGCAGTAAAACAACACCCTTAGCATCTATCACTGTAACTTCACCACAAAACGAGTCTCGCGCACTAGTTATCGTGCAACTGTCACAACAAACCGAAACGAATCAAAAACAAAACAGCAACAAAGCACACAGCTTCGCCCGCATTACCAGCGAACAAACCAAAAACCGAAACACATCAACCGTCAACAACGACGACCACAACCCGGAGCCAGAACGAGATTGGTATTCGGAAGTCGGAGTAGCTTGGCCGTGTGTGTTGTGTCGCTGTCGCCGTTCGTTCTCGTTGCCAAGTTGCACACAAATTGGTCGTCGGGCTTTGATAAAGAAATTCCCTAAAAAAAAAACTGCATTCAATTGCAACCAAATCGATTCTCATTGGAAAACGGTCGTGGAACCTTCAATTCATCTCGCAAACAAAAGCGATAACCCGTCGTGTGTGCGTGTGTGAGTTCAGTTCTACTTCATTTTTCTTTATCAGCGGAGCATCCTCCTTGGATCCAACAACAACATCAACATCGATTCACCAACAAAAGCGACCAACCCAGCACCTCTTTTATGGCCATAGCCATTGGCTTCTAGCTTTGTTCCCGAAACTTTTTAAATGAGAGTTTTCCATATTTTATCCAGCTTCTGTCCCCAATTGTGAGTGTAGAGAAAATCGGGTGCTGATTCTCGGGAATTTGATAATTTTCAATGGCCCCATCTGGCTCATTGATTTTTCTCAAATTGTCAGCATCCCAGGGGGAGTTGGACGCCTCCTGCATGCAGATGAAGAGAATTTAAATAATTTCCGTGGCTCGGATTGTGAATGCCAGTCTTGTCCTCTGACCCTGAGGTCCTTAGTCCTTACCATTACCATCACCATCACCAGGGCGGAGCAGGAGGACGTGATTCCTTTGTACATACTCCGAATTTTCTCTGTATCTGATGGGGAATGGGCGAAATGTGAGAAAATGTATCTTTTTCGAAGAGAATCTCTGTGTGCGCGATGTTGGTGTGTTCTTGATGGTGATTATGTGTTGTTGTTGGTGACACTGTGGCAAGTGCTTGATGGAAATCCATGCAAATCCAATAGTGTCTTCAGTTTTTAGATTAATTGCGCCAGAAATGCTTTCAATCCATTTAATGTGCGGGCGTGAATTGCTTCCTGGTCTTTCAGTGGTCCTGTGTGCAAGTGTCTAACGAGAAGGAGCGTTAAAACCATAAAAAAGTGGAAAAAGAAGTTTTTGGAAAAGTTGCAGTGTAGAGACAGAGTTCTACTGTTTACAGGAGCTCTTGGATCGGGATCTTAAACGTGGATTAAACTGTGTCGCTGCGAGATATACCACATCTCCAACAAGGACAGGATTTCATCGAACATTCAGGTTAGTACCTACCCAATTGAAGTGAGACCATCACCAGAACTTTGACCCAAATCAGGAGTAAAGTTGTGGCCTGCCTCTTCGGAAATGAAGGACGATTTTGTGGCAATCGAAATGGGTGATAATTACTGATTATCTGCGGAGATATTAAACCTCCGAGATGAAACGGCTTTACCCCATCATCTTCGTCATCATCATAATTTAATTATACCGCTCATCCTTTAAAAGGGTCTTGAAGTGGGGCGGCGGATAAAGGGTTCTTCCATCGTTCCCGATCCTCCGCCACTAATTTTAGAGACAAAAGCACGATCCTCTGGCAGGTCTCGGAGATGTTTTCCACCTGTTTCTGCCAAAAGGGGCGACGCGCACTCACCTCGACTAGCATGACCTTTCTAGGAAGTATTGTCGGAGGGCAATAAGAGAGTCGACAGCAAGTTTGTCAGCTATTGGCGTAGACTTTCATCTCTTATCAGCGTCAACCTAATTCAAGAAACTTGGACATGTGAGCAGATAGCTTATGTCATGCTGAATTTGTTGGGACGCTCTGCAGCGGGTCGTTCTAACCAGAGTATCTGTGGTAGGACTGAATAATGGTTTGACTACAATTGTAAGAAACGGGAGAGATATTTTGCCTGGTCAACGCTTTTCCGTAAAACAAATAGTCAACCCCTTTCAGGTCACTCTATGAAGCAAACAAACAGTTCAAACCGTTATGTAAAGTGAAACAGAAAAGTTACCTTATAGGGTGTTTCCACCGCAAATATTATAGAGATTAACATAGGAAGATTAAAAGTAAATCCCAAAGTGTTTCCACCGGAATAGAGGAGATTAACTTGGCGTATGTTTCTGATATTTTTCAATGACATCACGTTATCTTACTTACAAGGAAACCTGAATTTTTTTTTATCTTTCGGGCAACTCAGATGCAGAAAAAATGAAATTAATTTTTTATTTGACACCGATTTTTATAATCTACGCAACGAAATGAATTAAAAATAGAAAAACAAAGCGTCAAATCAACAGATGTTTTTTGTCAAATCTATTGATTGGGATTTCGGTTCAAAAAGTTAATAGTTTGTACATCAACTAGCGGTATCAACCTTAACATCTATCATTATTTTGCAGTGTGCACACTTTTTTGCATTTAACTTTCTTGACAGGAACAGCCACACCCACATCAACGGCAACATTAGCTGTTCTGCGCACCCCTTTACACCACGCAAGAAACACTGCTGAGTTGATGATACCCAGCGGTCAATAAAAGGTGTGTTTGCTATGTTTCTCCAGAAAACGCAAGGAACACGTAGAATTCTGTACGGTTTGATTTAAGAATTCGTGCGTGGATGATATTAACTACGCGATTAATTTTTAATCTCGTGGTGAAGAGATTAATATTTGTATGGTAAATTTAGAGGGGATTTATAGATGATTTGTCTTAATCGCGGATTAGTGTCCAGTGGAAACACCGTATTACCCGCATCGCGTCGTTACACAAAATTCTGCTTCGGTTCTTGTTCGTCATCAAAGTGTTACTTAACCTTTTCTGTACGCTGAGTCTTTTGTGGAGATTCCTAAGAACAGGCAATTACTGTTCCTGAGCTTCTAAAAAGTTTAAAAAATAATAAGCAGGGCTTGACGGAATTTCCGTGGAGTTTTACAAAACTGCCAGCCTGCTTTTATGAACCTGCTTTTTATCTTTTTTAACAAGCTTTTAGCGGAAGAACGTGTCCCGATGTATTTCCTTAAATCGATGATTTGTGCAATCTATAAGAAAGGAAATCCAGACCTCCCTGAAAACTCCAGAGGAGTCTCGATCCTCTGTGGCTCTAGAAAAGTTTTTACGAAGACTGATTACTGCAGCAAAGCAGTACGTTGTAAGAAAAAGAAATTGTACGCAGTCTTTTCTAAATTTCAAAGCGGCATTCGATTCCATTAACAGAAACTTGCTGATTAACAAACTTTCAATTGTTGGCCTGTCTTCACGTATCTTGGCTTTCTTATATCACACAACCTTGATGCCCGTCCACATGTAAGTCCTTTGCTTAGATAGCAATTAACCTTGTATGGAAAAAGTTTTTTAGTAACTCTTATTTGGATTCTGCTTCGAAATTCAGAGTATTTGACAGGCTAACATAAGCACCTGCCTCTGTTATGACAACCAAATTTTCGGATATGAGCAGTTTGAAGAGATTGAACTGGTACAGCGTTTCTTTTTCAAACGGATTTTCAAACTCCCCTCAGCAACCCCAACCTACGCAAACCATGTGGAATCCGGCATTCGCCGGAGGCCTCCTCAAGACCAATGCGGACTACATTTTAAGGGGGTTGACCTCCAAAAGAGAGTGATGACGTACGCACTGGAACGTTGGTTACCGCCATTTAATTAATGGTGCGATCTCGCCACAACACTTGGTGTTTTACTAGACTTCACCAGTATCTCGGACGTCAGCTTGCGGACCAGTCTGTATAATCAGCAAACGTGGATGTAAACTTTTTCGTGCAGTGTCAACACCGAGCTTCTACGTCGTCAACTAAAGGGTCCGCCATCTACCTTTTTTTTCAACTAGTGCTTATTTCGTGAATGGTAACACTTAGCTCATGTCTAATTTGACAGATAATTAGTTTTATCCTTCCGCTGGACGAATATGGTTGTGTATATGCTTGAACAACGCAGGCAAATATGCGTTTTCGCTTCGCTAAGTGGGCCTGCGATCGACTTAAAGAAGAAGAAAATCAAAATGAGCTTCCGATGAAGCTCATTTTGATCTTGGCGGGTATGTAAGCAAGCAAAATTGTCGTATTCAGGGCACAGAAAACCTGCATGCATGCGTTGAAAAGCCGATACACCCAAAACGAGTCACTGTTTGCTGCGGATTTTGGTCCAGAGGCAAAATTGGGCCATTTTTCTTCGAAAATGAGCAAGGAGTGGCCGTTACATTCAATGGCGATCGTTATTGGGCGATGTTGAACGAATTTTGTTCACAAAAATTGAAGAGGAGGATATTGGCAATATTTGGTTTCAACAAGACGGGGCTACGTGCCACACAGCCGAAGCTACACTCGATGTTTTGCGCCCTGTTTTTGAAGATCGCAGTATCAGCCGCAGAGCTGATGTCGTTTGACCACCTCGGAGCTACGATCTGACACCGTTGGACTATTATTTGTGAGGTGCCGTAAAAGATAAGTGTTACGCCGACTAGCCAGAGACAATTGACGCTTTAAAGACAACATTCGTGAAGCCATTGGTGAAATACAGCTGCACACAATCGATAATGTGTTTAAAAATTGGACCGATCGTGTAGGCTACTGCATGGGCAGCCGAGGCAGCCATTTGAATGAAATTATTTTCCATTATTAACCGGAAGGATTGTATTTTCAAACAAAAAAAGAAATTTGAGAAAATATTCAGTACATCGTTTTTTTATGACATTTTCAAAAAAAAAAAGTTATTTGGCGGACCCCTTATGTTGCTATACAGGGAGCTTTCACACGCTTTGGGACCAGCTAATTATTTCACCCACAGCTTATAAGCTATCCAAATAAGTTTAGTTATTCAAAATTAGTTGAAATCCGGCCAGAAATGATGAAGAGGGTGATAAATGGCTAACACGTGTCATTAAGGTGGCCTGGGATAGCGGGAAGGCACCTAGCGATTGGCAAACAGGAGTTATAGTGCCCATTTTTAAAAAAGGGAACAGGAGAGATTGTGCCAACTATAGGGGCATATCTCTCTTGAGTCTTCCGGGAAAAGTACTCGCGAAGGTTTTGGAAACGCGTTCCAGAGCTGTAATCGAGCCTTTATTACGGGAAGAACAGTGCGGCTTTCGGCCTGGCAGAGGCACAACCGACCAGCTTTTTACTCTGAAGGTTATTCTTGAGAAGGCCTGGGAATATGCCAAACCGTTCTATGCGTATTTTGTAGATATGGAAAAGGCGTATGACCGAGTCCCTCGGGATACACTGTGGAGAGTTTTGCAGGACTATGCGCTGAGTGGACCTCTTCTAAGAGCCATCCAGTCTTTGTATGGAAACTGCAGAAGCTGTGTACGGATTAATGGCATCAAATCCCGTCATTTTCATGTGCGTGTTGGCCTTCGCCAGGGCTGTGTTCTGTCGCCGCTCCTTTCCATAGCATATATGGACAGGATGGTGAAGCGCCTTCTTGGCGAGCAATGTTTCGAATTGGCTGGCATCAGGATGAGCCATCCGCTTTTCGCAGATAATTTGGCCATCCTTGCAACATCCAAAGAGGAACTTCAACGAGCACTGGATAGGTTTGCAGCCGTCTGTGGTGATGCTTCCAAGAGTGCACCGGTACCTCTCCTCCTTTTCCTCTTCTTTTAATCCTTTCCGCTCGTGAGATGAGTAACATTAAAAAGGGTATCCAATCCCTTATATTCGCGAGTGCATTATAAAAAAAAAAAAAAAAATGCTGGGATGAAAGTAAACTTGAACAAATCTGAAGTGATATTTGTTTCCCGAACTCCTGTGCAGTATACCCTTCCAATAAATGGAGTTCCATTAAAACAGGTGGAAAAGTTTAAGCATCTCGGGGTCTTTTTCACGAAAGATGGGAGGAGTGATACTGAGTTGTGCTGTAGAATTGGCAACTGCACCGGCCGGTCATCAGGAAAGCCGAGCTGGGAGTGAAAGCAAAGATCTCAGTTTTTATTTCAGTTTTCGTTCCGACCCTCATCTATGGCCATGAAATTTGGGTAATGACCGAAAGAATTAGATCGCGGGTACAAGCTGCCGAAATGAGATTCTTGAGGTGCGTTGCTGGTATTACTCTAAGGGATAGAGTGAGAAACGTCAGTATTCGTGTAAATCTTAATGTTGAGCAGCTACTTCTCCGAGTGGAGCGATCGATTCTTGGATGGTTTAGACACGTTGTTCGCAATGCCCCCTGACAGACTTCCTCGACAGGTCATGCTAGACGAGATGCGAGCGCGTCGCCCCCTTGGTAGGCCAAGAAACAGGTGGTGGGATCAGGTAAAAAACCTCTCTAAGTCCCGCCTGGGGATTGCGCCATAGTCTCTTGAGTTGGTGGCGCAGGATCGAGAACGATGGGAAGACCTTTTAGCCACCCTCGCTCCTTTTAGCCACCCTCGCTCCTTTAGCCACCCTTGCTCCTCGGGCTTCATCCAGCCCGAAAACGTTTGGGCTAATCTAATCCCAAACGTTTTCGTAATCCCTAGTTTTTGGCAGCTTTTGTTAAGAACCACCGAGAGCGTCGCATGAGTAACACGTTGTCTTGATAGTTTCAAATGAAATGAATTTCACGTTTACCTAAAGGAATGTTTTTTTTTTCGGTCGAACTTTCAAACAAAAAACGTTTTTTTTCGAGTACTCAGAGCATGAATGTTACTTTTTTCGTTCAGAACATGATCAGAGCGCATTCTATGTGGTCTGAATAGCTTGACCGAGCATTCTGAGCCAATCAAATGAAAGATACCTCCTATATGCACATATTTACAACAAGTGAGCAACGTTTGACACAAAATTTCGGGAAGCATACGTTTGCAGTGTACTAACTTGCTAGGAAAACTAAAAAAAAAGTTGTTTAATACCATGTTTCCACCGCGATTAATATAAATCTTTATTAAATCCTCTACAAATCAATGTCGATTTACCATACAAATTTAAATCCTCTCGGTAAGCGACAAAAAAATAAACAAACCCTCTCATAAATCCCAATCCGATTGCACAAACCTATTTTCTGCATCTTTGTAACAATCAAAAAATGAAACTAAAACTGTCCCTGTACGACAGATCTGTTGCAAACGTTTTTTATTGTAATTTTTACAGCTAAAATCGTTTTTCGCTTCTGGGAAATGCTATCGCCACTCTCTTTTGAGAGCCAAAATGACAGAAACAGACTGTTCGTGTCAAATTAATCCTGGGGTGGAATCCTCTAAAGTGATGAATGATGGTCAACATGTTGATTATCAAAATTGACCATCACCCAGTTCTTGCCCTCTATAAAGTGATCACCAATTTTTTTAAAAACTTGGCAGCACTTACATTTTTATCTGTCAGCTGATGTCATTTCAATACACAGTGTTTCTAAAAATAACCTTATGGTCTTTTCGGTTGGTCGTCCGTGAGCGTCCGGGAGACTTCTGGACTCTCTTAAAACTGTTTTCTTTGACTCGTCTGACATTTCCTCTTCTGGATAGAAGAGAAATTTGCTTCTGGTTTTAAATCCAGAATCAAAACCTGAAGCACGCACACAATCATACATGTGTCAATGTCAAGTTGGATAAATGTCATTTGTCCCCTGTAGAATAGGAGGTTTTACTTCACATATACAACACTAGACAAACTTCAAAATCAAGAAAAACGTGTTTGGCTGTTCGGAGAGAAGCCCCAATCCGGGAGAAGAACGCCCTAATCCGGGATCGCCAACCGAAAAGGCCATTCATTAACATTTGTTTACATTTTTTTAAGTACATTGCAGTTACATTTTATCAATGCGATGTAGAAATGTATTTAGTAACATACACAATTAGAGGTTTTTATTTTTGTTTAAATTACTATAATTCTTTAATTTAAGGTTTCAAGCAAATAAACCGAAAGAATGGGAGCTTTAATGGCAGCGCACCCCTAATTACCGAAAGGCTACAATTCACTCGCGTTATTGGAAAAACCACTCAAAAAGAAAATGTGATCATTAAAGAATTCAGGGATTTGTTAAGTCCCTGTTAACCCCTGGTTTGACGATGAATGCCGGCAAGCACATGCAGCTAAACAGGAAGCATACAAAGCGGCGCTGCACAGAAGGACTAGAGCTGCTCGCGAGCTCTACGAGCAGAGGAGGAGAGAGGAGCACCGGCTTCTCCGAAGGAAAAAGAGAGAGCACGAGAAGTGCGCGGTTGAAGAGATAGAGAGATGTTACAACAGGAATGAGGTTAGAAAGTTTTACCAAAGGTCCTGCCAAGATCAAAAGGTCCTGCCAAGGGTATAAACTTCGAACTGAAGCCTGTAAGGACCATCAAGGGAACATCGTTGTAGAATCGCAGTCGGTGCTGAGGATTTGGAAAGACCACTTCTGCAGACTGTATAACGGCGAGGACGAACCAAATACCGCTGTCAGGCAGAACGAACCATTCAACCCGGGCGAAGACGTTACCGACGAAGCATACGAACGATACCGCCCACCCGACCTGGAGGAGGTGAAAGTAGCTGTGTCTAAGCTCAAGTGCAACAAAGCAGCCGGAGCAGACGGCCTAGCTGCCGAACTTTTTAAATCCGCTGGCGATGAGCTGGTTAGGAGCATGCACCAGCTCATCTGCAAGATATGGTCGGAAGAAAGCATGCCCGACGAATGGAACCTCAGCATTGTTTGTCCGATCGTGAAGAAAGGAGACCATCTGAGTTGTGCCAACTACAGAGGCATAAGTCTTCTAAACATCGCATACAAGATCTTTTCCGCTGTACTGTGTGAACGCCTGAAGCCGTTTGTCAACAATCTGATAGGCACATATCAGTGTGGCTTTAGGCCAGGAAAGTCCACCATCGATCAAATATTCACACTGCGGCAGATTTTGGAGAAAACCCAGGAATTCCAAATCGATACACACCACCTCTTCATCGATTTCAAGGCCGCGTATGACAGCATCTATAGAGACGAGCTATATAGCGCAATGTCTAGTTTTGGCATCCCTGCCAAACTCGTCAGTCTGTGCAGGATGACGATGGAAAACTCACGCTGTTCCGTCAAGGTCGGCAAAGACCTCACCGACCCCTTTGATGTCAAAAAAGGATTTAGACAAGGCGACGCGCTGTCATGCGACTTCTTTAACATCATACTTGAGAGAATTGTGCAGAACTCTCGCGCCAACACCAGAGGTACAATCTTTCAAAAGTCCGTTCAACTACTTGCATACGCAGACGACATTGACATAATCGGTAGAACAAAGCGTGATGTCAGTGAAGCCTTCGTGAGTATTGGGACGGAAGCGGCGAACATGGGTTTAGCAGTCAATGAGGGCAAAACCAAGTATATGCTGTCATCAAGAAAAGACACCCAACACCGACGTCTTGGACAAAACATCACCATCGACAGCTATAACTTTGAGGTAGTTAGGGACTTTGTCTACCTGGGTTCCGCTATCAATTCAGACAATGACACCAGCGCTGAAATCAAACGAAGGATAACTCTTGCCAATCGCTGTTTCTTTGGGCTAAGAAGGCAATTGAGTAGCAAAGCCCTCTCTCGAGCAACTAAAGTGTCCATGTATAAGACCCTCATCATCCCAGTCCTGCTGTACGGTGCAGAAGCATGGACCCTGTCAAAGGCGGATGAAAACACTTTAGGCTGCTTCGAGAGGAAAATTCTTCGGATGATTTACGGTCCCGTCTGCATAGACGGAGAGTGGAGGAGGAGATATAACATCGAACTGTACGGGCTGTACAGCGATACCGACCTAGCCAAAAGAGGCAAAACACAACGTCTACGATGGCTGGGTCATCTAGAGCGGATGGACACCAACGCCCCGGCCCGAAAAATCTTCGAATCCACACCGCAGGGACGACGCGGTAGAGGAGCACCGAGACTCAGGTGGCGCACGCAAGTGGAAGACCTCAGCCAACTTCGCGTGCGAAACTGAAAACGGCTAGCTAGAGACAGAGCTGGCTGGCGAAGCTTGTTGGCTGAGGCTTAGGTCCCCCCCGGACTGTAGCGCCACCTTAAGTAAGTAAGTAAGAATTTGTTAAGTCAACATCAGGTTGTTAAGTCAACCCAGAATGGAAAAATAGAATCCCAGATTGGAAAAGAGATACCTATTTGCGTGAGGCAGTCCTAAAACTTTTGAGTTGTCCAATTTCATTTTTACTGGTTTTCGTACTGAAAAACAAACTCACTGAGTCAGGTACACATATCACAGGTAGCTATAACTAAAACTGACGAAGTTTAGAAAAAACCTCAAAAGGAGCCATTTATTGCAAAACCACGACTAGCAATTAATTTAATTGAGAGTGACACTAAAATAGCTGTCAGCTGAAATTCATTTAGCCGTAACTATTAGTGGCTGTATCTAGTCGGTGGAGCCACTTTGGGATTTATTTTTAATCGTCTCCCGTAAATCCTCTTTTAATTGCCGGTGGAGACATAGTATTATACTCATTTATATAAAACTTACGGCAAAAATAATACGAAAAAATTTCAATTGCCAAAACTTTTTTTTTTTGACAACAAAGCCAGGAAAAATTAATGGGAAACAGATTTAGACTATCAAAACTATTTGTCAAAATACACACGACAAAAATATCTCTTTAGGTCTGTGTCAAACACTTGTGGGTGTTGCCAAAAACTAACTGGATAAAACGGTTAAAAACAAATAGTTTCCCGTTTTCAATATTTGTAATAAAATTATCACCTGGCGAATGTACCTATGTATACGTTTCCGTAATTATAGACTTCGCAGTTGTTTCCGTTTCCTATGGTTGAATCTTATAGCTCGAAGTTAAGGTTCCCAGGCATAAAACTGCAAACGTTTGCATGCATGAATGAATTGTGTAATAAATAGTTTTGAGCTCAGCACATGTCTATTAAAGTGCAGGTGTCGTCGTTCCTATGAATGCACATTCAAGCAAGCATGTTTATCCGTGACTCTTTGCTTAAAAAAAAAGTATATAATTTGAATTCAAGCAAAATCGTTTTCCATATCGACAAGTCGCCAGGCACGGCCCTTATAACACAACCACAAAACCCACAGGTTTTCTGCTCAACTTTTCAGATAATTATTTGAAATGTATATGCTTTGGCCGTTGCCAAGGCATCCCTTGTTCTCTCATTCACATAATGTTCCTTGGAGTCCTTTGTTCGCTCTCGAATTTGCAGTATAACTTTTTCGGCATCTGAACAGAACAAAGAACCATGACTACAAAGGACGCTCCCATTCTGGGTTTTATTTTTGGTTAAAATTTGACCCTGAAATACTACACATCAAGGGGTTGGCGCTGATTAAAGTGAAATAAATGAAAACCTTTTCCCAAAAAGAGGGTTTTGTTTTATAATTATTTGAAAGGAGAAATCTACCAAAATAATTGTTGTTAAAGTATATAACACTGTGCTCAAGCAAATAAAAGAATCGAATTTTCAAGTGGATTCGTGTGAGTCATATTACGACGATGGCGTATGTCGGTCGCCTGATCACTGTTCAGGCTCTGCAAGTGCTATTCAACTTTTCAGAGGGGGATTCTGCAAAGACTGCATTGCATGAATTGTGTATAGATGTCACAGTTAACTGGGGGAACTGGTTCGAGCAGGAAAAATGTGGTGCACCAGTAGACTGACAAGGAAACACTTGGATACAGAATATGTGTGTGTGTGCTGCTGCTTTCCACGAACCCCATGTCATGGCCATGTGAATCTGGGACACTCGAGGAAGTTGACTTCTTTCTGGATTGATATTACATATTGCTGAGGTGCTGCGTGGTGTATAACGGTAGGTAAGGTAATTGATTTTTTATGCAAAGTTTAATGGATTTGGGGATTAAAAGAGATAATGTACGGAGCAGCTTATTTGGGTCAAAAAGTTTTAAATTAAAAAAAAGCAAGCAAAGTTCCTATAGGCCAAAGGAAGCTAGGTCATTCTTGCTTTAAAATGGATTTCCAATAGGAGCGCTCCAACTTTGACAGTGTCGACAAATCTGTCAAATTAGAATATGTTAAAATTCAAGTTTGAAGAAGACATTGCAGAAATTTACGAAACGAGGCCAAGCGTTCAACGAAATACCTACGGCCCAAATGTCACAATAAAATAGGAACAAAAACGTTAGTCTTTATTTCGTAATGACATTAGGCACTTAACCCTTACACATGACACAGAGGCAACGCTTAGAAAAATGATTTTGTCATTTCTGTTGCTAATGTATGGGATTCTGTTTCTGTTCCTGTTTTAATTTGCCTGTGAAAACGCGGCTTTATGATGATAGTGAGCCCAAGAGGACGCGCTTTCGTATGCTTTCGTATGCTTTGACGTATGCTTTCGTTTTTGACATTTCTCAATGACATCAAGTTACTGCGCATCTCCTTCTAAACGTGAATTTTTTGAGTTAATCCCAAAGTGTTTCCACCGGAATAGAAAAGATTAACTTGACGTATGCTTTCGTTTTTGACATTACTTAATGACATCTCGTCGTCTGCAATCTCCTTGTTAAGGTGAATTTATTTTATCTCGGGCAACTCAGATTTAGAAATAATTAAATTTATTTTTCATTGCCACCGATTTTTTTAATCTACAAAACGCAATAGCCCAAAAATAGAAAAACAAATCGTCAAATCAATTTGACGGTTTTATTTGACGGTTTGTTTTTCGTTTTAGATTTAACGTTTTGTTTTTCGTCAAATCTGTTTTAAGACGAATTTGATCAATATCAACCAGCAGTGTCAACATCCATAATTTTTTTGAAGTGTGCGGTGTGCAGTTGTGTGCTATTGCATTTAACTTGTTTGATAGAAAGAACCATATCAAGAAACACTGCTGAGTGGATACCCAGCTGCCAATAAAAGGTGCGTTTGCCTTGTTTCGTCAGAAAACGCACAGAACACGTAGAAAACGCACAGAACACGTCTGTACGGTTTGATTTAGGAATTCTTACGAGGAAGAGTTTAATTACGCGATTAATTTTTAATCACCTCGTGAAGAGATTAATGGCGTATTCTTATTCTTTTCAACACCTTATTATGAAACTGGTGTGGAATACAAAAAAAAAAAATTGTTCTTTTCTCGTACACCTGAACGGAATCGTGCTCATGTAAGTGTTCTTTTGAACTCCGAATTAGTTCGGTGTCGACATCGGTGTAGCTTTGATTGTGTATGTGAAGTGACGTTTCGACTCAATTTTCATTCGTGATTATTTACATTTACAATACGACGGAAATTGTATGAAATTGTAAGTAAAAACTAGTAAAAACCGACGACAACAAAATCACGCTACGAAATGAAAAAAAGTAAACAAATTGAAGTCGAAACAATTTGACACTTAACGTGATGATTGCACCAAAGTAGTATTTGTCGTTCTGTACACAATGAAACCGAGTGTACACCACGCTGGAATTGTCGCGAACACCGAGTATATTATTTGACAGCTCGGTGTGGCAGTTCGGTGTTCAAAAGAATACGCCATAATATTCGTATCGTATATCTCGTGATTTAAAGGGAATTTAAGGATGATTTGTCTTAATCACGGATAAGTTTCCGGTGGAAACACCCTAATAGTCTTATCAAAAGCTTTCCACGAGCGACAGCTGTCCATGTTTTCTCAACTATCGACGGCGATTGCTCTGTGTCTGTCGTGGAAATAGACCCTTAAGGTCTTATTATGGTTGGGCTAAAAAAAACTTAGATGAGCTAAGTCGGCTTTCCGAAATTGCCCATTTCATGCAATTCGTATTGCCATAACAGCCTTTCGCTCGATTTCGTTAACTTTTGTTGGCTTAAGTAAGTGACAGCTGGTCAAACAGAGACAAACAAATCACATACGATTTTCGAATCGTTTACTTGAGTCTATTATCGCGTTTGGCAGAACTTGGGTGGAATTTTTGATGTATTTTGACGTAAGGTTAATCTCTAAAGTTGGTTGGGCCTTTACTCTGCACCACAACCGCATTTAAGTTTTAAAAGAATTCCTAATGTTTCGAATTTCCCTCTCTAATATACTCGCAGCACTGCGTATATGTATACATCTTTACCAATGTAATTTTTCTCGTGTGCGATGGCCCAAAACACGAATTGTTGAATTATCCCAAGTGGGCTAGAGCAATGCTCAAGAAAATGATTTTGTGGCGGAAATGTTGTGGTAACTCGCGATCAAGGGGCTATGACCACACCTTAAATGCGTTGAACTTCGCCACCGGGAAGAATTGAAGATAGAAGATAAAAGAAGATAAAAAAGAAAAGAAATTCTCTATCAAACACAAACACTGCCAGTACCAGTAGTATAGGACATGAATATCCACAGAAACACCGAAGCTAACTCCCGCAAGTGTTATGCCTTTACGGATCAATTTGGCATTCATCTATGTAATTGTTGTCTATTTGCATGTTGGAAGAGAAAAATGTGTTTTATTATCGGCAGACCCCAAGCCGGATATAAGAGGCCAACCAGGAAGCCACTCTTTACGCGACAGATGCTTCATGATTTTTCTGTTTTGTTCCGCTCCGGATATTGCCTATAACGGTACCCAACATATCTGATGAGCGTTTTTCTAGCCGCCTCCTGGGGAGGCCCCTAATTGGGGACCAGCAACCCCAGAAGGGGAACAACGAATCGTTTTTGAATCGGCTAAAACTATGAATTTAGGGTGTTTTCACCACACATAAAACAAAGATTAGCGTAGGAAGATTAAAAGTTAAACCCAAAGTTATTCCACCGGAAAAAAGAAGATTGATTTGACGTATGCTTTAATTTTTCACAAAACAATCCAGTTTGATTCAGCTTTATTTAGCAAATGAACGAACAGCATATATGTAAGCCCTGCGCAGAATATTTGATGTTGATGTGTCCGAAAATTAAATTGCGAATATAACACAATTTTACACACAATTATATTTTGCACAATACAAAAAACACAGGTGAGTTAATGATACCCAGCTGTCAAAAAAAGTTTTGTATGATTTATTTTGTCATACCACGAACAGAATTTTTAGAAATTTTAAACTGCCTGATGAAATCATGAGTGAAAGAGGATTCATTTATAATCTCTTCGTAAAAAGATTAAAATTTGTATGGGAAATGACCAGATTTCAAAGGAATCAAAAGAAGATTTATTTTATTCGCGGATTGGTGTCCGGTGGAAACACCCAATTACAAATCAACGGTAAATACAATTTTATCTCAGGTCCAAATGAGATCAACTAAGAAGTTTCATTTTCTTATATTAGACGAATTCGGTCTAGGCTTCAAAACATAATAAAACTTTTTCTGTTTCTTTTTTAGCATAGACCGATTTTGCCTGAAACGAAAATTACAAATCTAAGAGGGGGGCAGTGTGTCGTGGCGTAGTCCACATAGGTCGCCTCCATCGTTAATACGTAGAAGCGATGTGCCTGTTCGGAACGAACAAAACTAAGAGGGGGACACTGTGACGTGGAGAAATTATGTAAAAATACATGCAGGAGGCACTTAATCGATATGCTCAACGAACACACACTCACACCTTGTTAATTCAGAGAGTAAACTGACATTCGAGTATCGAAATTTTCCCTCCGTTGCCTCAGTGAGAAAAGACCAATGGAAAATTACCAAATGAGAATCGTCTAGAACGTGGTGAACTTATATGAACAAAATTGAAGATGCACATAGGTACCTACACTAGAAAAATAATGACTTCACGCTTTTATCGTTAATGTGAAGGAATATTCTATAAACTAAGAATATCTCACTTTATGGCGTCGTAACCCCATCAGTCAGTGCATTTTTATTGGTTATGGTTTTTTATTATTTCGTCCCGACAAAGCATAAAGCCATTAAACGTCTGTAGTGCCTTATCAGTCTATGCACGCATTGTGGTAGGTTTTCTTTGCATAAATTTTATGTTTTTTCTCAGTTAATTCGTTTTTGTTTTAAACAACGTTTATAACTCTGCATTCTAAGTAATCTAAGCGCCATGTTTTGCATGTTTTGCATATTTGTTCCAACATAACAATAATCATAGTCTTTATTAGTCATTCTCAGGTTACCCCTTAAAAAAAAAACCTGATAAATTGCAACAGACACGAGAGGGGTATACGTAGCTACACCCGGTTTTTTAGGCGAATGTCAATGACTCAATTGCAAGAAAAATATTCAAATTTCAATTCCAGTTTTGCTGGTTTTAGCATTTTGGTATTCTAATGCTTTCAGCTATGAATAGGTGTACTCAGATGAGGTTTTTCAATCGAGTAGGTACCTAAATAAATTTGCATTCTTCATTCCGTCAGCTGGTTTGAAGGTGATTCTTACGCCATTACTTTCTGAGCTCACGGCCGGCGCGCGGCAGAAGGTGTAGGTACAGTAAAATCAACAATCCACAGCTGGTAATAAAAGTAAAAGACCAAAACCAACTTAACCGGTTATGCTTGAGTCTTGTTGTCGGATAACCATTAAACTTTGTAATAAATCACCGATTCCAACGGTGTCTCAGAGATAAAATTGTATATCTGAAGGAGGTAGATAGTCTTGGAGTGGGGGACTTTTTCAATTGCAAAATCTTTGTCATCAACAAAATTACTTTCTAACTTGCAGCCTTACTTTGGACCATTATGTGAGTCACCTCAGCCGATGGCTATAAATTCTATACAAGACCCACATGAATAGTATCTCCAAGTGGCACGTAAAAGTAGGACTCCGCATTGAGTGTGTGTAGACGTACCTACCTAAATGAGGTGCATGACTGTGCCCATTTTGCTTTTCCGTTTGTGAGGCGCGATTGAATCATTCCATATTAGCTCGAAAAAGTTCAAAGAATATTTTATTTTACGAAAATTTTACGAACAGATAACCACTCAGGTAGGCTTAGTTTTTTTTGTCCAACCTCGTCAACCACCAATGGAGCAATTTTTTATTATTAATCGAGGACGAATTGCGTCACGAAAATCTGCAATAAATGTTGACCATAAAGGCACTTTTGAAATATTACACGATTCGAATCAGTTTCCTCAAACTGCGCGTCCCATATTAGTTTCCAGCTTGTACAGACATAGTAAAACTTTGTCTTCTGCTTCACTATGTCTGTATCTGATGCCTGCTCTTTGTGTTCGCATTCATAGAATTTTGCTCTATATGATTGATGATTTGTTTCGCTACATGATGGGAAATCTTTCACATGGCGAGCATTAGTCTGTGTCAGATACATTTTCTATACTGAATAAGCACAATAATGCACCAGAAGATCCGACACAGTGGGCGATTGTTTTATGAGATATTGGTTTTTTCAAAACGCCTACTGGAGTGAAAGCGAAAAAGTGCATTAACTATGACTCACCACTATTAAGGTGATACGTTTTTGAATTGTTTGTTTCAGTTAAAAGGGTGGCATATGCTAATATTCCATAGCGGATATCTATTCAATATTTATACCCCATCCCATAGTATAGGAGGTATATTAAGTTTGATTCATAGTTTGTAACATAGAGCCCTGAAGTTACATCCAGACTTCAATTACAGACCAGAAACCCAAGACTTGAAGCACATATGATTCAGAGCGTATTGTAAGTCCAATGAGCCATGTCTGTCTGTCGGTAGTTTTTAGGCCTGAAATTTTGAGCTAGGAACTTAAAACCTGATATCTGTTCTTTCCAGGTCCCGAAGCAGTATACAAGTGTAAAAATGTTTGAAATCCGCCCACTGACACGCCCACTTTACTTAATAGCATGAAAAATCAAAGTTGCCGTAGGAAGTAGAAATTTGGTATGTGATATCCTCGCTTAAGTTTAAAAAAGGCGAAAACTACCCCCGTGTGGGCGTGATCATATATAATTTGCAGTCTAATAAACGGTTTCTATTTTTTTTATATATTTGCTTTAAATGCAAAAAACTTGCACAACTAAATGCTCAGTCATGAGCGTAAGCTACCAATCTAAATGAATAAAGTTTAGACACGCCCACTTTTGGGGGCGTTTTAAAGTATAAACCAAATTTTTAATATGAAAATGCAATCAAGACGTACCACATCTGATAAAAAATATTAACAAAAAAAATTATGTTATTGAAAAGGGGTTGATGCCACGCCCCTTTTTTAAGGAAGAAAATTCTTAACTGATAAAATCTAATAAAATTAAAGTTAATAGAAACTGAAATTTAACAACCAAGACTTATGACGCAATTAGAAGCTTGACAGTTACTATTTAAGCCTAAGCCGCTTGTAACCCTCCCACTAGTTTTTTTTATGCCCCATCCCAAAGGGAAGGGGGATATTAAGTTTGTCAAGACTTTAAGGGACCTTAAGGGCATATGATCGAGACCGAATTCTGAATCGAATGAGCCATGTCCGTCCGTCCGTTTGTATTTCACATGTTCTTAGGCCTTAAATTTTGAGCTAGGGTGCTGAAATTTTGTACGTAAGGTCCACGTCATGCGAAGCAGTACATGTGTAAAATGTGTTAGATCCGCCCGAAGACACGCCCACAATCGGTCTAAATGTGCAACTACCTCCAGAGATTTTAAAACTGTAAGACGTTCTAAAAGGCTGAAATTTGACATTTAGCATCTCCTTATGAATGTAAGACACCAAAAAGAAAAATTTTAACCCTCCTCCAGTTTACTCAATATTTTTGCTCGAAATTGAAAAAATTTCGCTTAATATTTTATGTAGAATACGCTTAATTCTACATTTTGTTCATACAAGACTTTGGAGACATTTGTACAAAAGGCAGAATTAAGGAAAAACCTAAAATTTTTCCAGAAAAACGTAATTTCGACTTGCCTTGAGCCTAATTTAGGAAAGCATGAAACAAAAAAAGTAGCAGGTTAGGTAAACGAGACTTCAGTCCAGATTTCGTTCACATAAAGTTTTTAGCCACGCCCCTTTTTAGGGGTCGATTTTTCAAAAATATTGAATTTGAACCAAAAAATTGCATTTTTACGTACAATTAGGTGTAACTTGGAAATATCTGTGGAAATATCTTATTATTAATAGTTTGTAATTAGGGCGGTTGGACCACGCCCCTTTTCGAAGTTTGCATTACTTATAAAATGTCAAAAAATAACTTTGCCATCAGCATTTTACAATGTGGGATAGGATGGGGTATTCAACGGTCCGTTTTACGGACTGTTACTTCTGCGTACAGAAGTTTACCTTTAAAATGGCACTAAAATCGACCTCAATGATTTCTGTTATATAACACAATTTTGACGGTTGCATTAACTAGTCGCATGTATACTTGTTTCCATGCGACATTTTGTTCGCAAACAAACGTAACACTATAGTCCCTCAAAACAACCTGGGCGGCATGTTCACGTGTCGCATAATAGTACCAGAAGTTTTGCGTCATTTGGATCATCTTTGGATAGGTACACGCGACGCATGTATATTGCTTATGAATTTTATATTGACAAGTCATAAGTTTAACGAACCAAAGAGAAAAAAGGCTGAAGCATTCGTGAAACATTATCTATTTTTCGTTTTTAATTGTGCTCTTCCACTGGTTTTTCTGTAACTTGATTTCCTTTGCAATATCAAAGGTAGGGCGAGGTTAGTATAGACTTAAAATATTTATTTCTATTTTTCTTTTTATACCCCATCCCATAGGATGGGAGGCATATTAAGTTTGGTTCATAGTTTGTAACAAAGAGAAATAATCACCGTAGACCCCCAAGACTTGAAGGGCATATGATCGAGACCGAATTGTAAGTCGAATGAGACATGTCCGTCCGTCCGTCTGTCGGTAGTTTTTAGGCCTTAAATTTTGAGCTAGGAACTTGAGACTTGATATCTGTTCTTCCTAGGCCCCGAAGCAGTACAGATGTAAAATCTTTTGAAATCCGCCCACTGACACGCCCACTTTACTTATTAGCATGAAAAATCAAAGTCGCAGGAAGCTGAAATTTGGTATGCGATATCCTCGCTTAAGTGTATTGTGATTAGCATTTAAAAAAAAAAAGCGAATACCGCCTCTTTGTAGGCGTGGTCGTACTTAATATGCATTCTAATAAACGGTTTTTATTTAATATGTTTGCTTTAAATCCAAAAAACTTGCACTATCAAATGTTCAGATATGTGCGTAAGCTATCAACTCAAGTGAATAAATTTTCGCCACGCCCACTTTTGGGGGAGTTTTTAAGTATAAACCAAATTTTTAATATCAAAATGCAATCAACTCGTGTATACCACTTCTGATAAAAATATAAACAAAAATTCGATGTTATTGAGAAGGGGTGGATGCCACGCCCCTTTCTTAGGGCGAAGATTCTTAACTGAGAAATTCTAAATACAATTGAAGTTAAATGAAACCGAAATTAAACAACCAAGATTTATGACACAATTCAGAGCTTGACAGAGGTCAATTGGGATGGGGTATCCAACGATTCGCCTAAGCGGATTGTAATCCTCCCGCTAGTTTTAACTAACTATGACAGGTACGAAAAAAGTTAAAGCTTACATCTAAGAAGAGTCTTCATAAAAGTGGTTGTTTGACTAACAAAGAAGTTTTCAAAGACAGTTTTTTCTTACTTTACAAAAGCATCTTTGTTGGGTCAATTAACCCCGTTGCTGGGGTTAGTCGACTCACGCTATGGGCATGTAGACTCAAGCCCCGTGCCACTAAACGCTTACAAAAACTTTATTAATCTGGACTAAATAATTTAGGCCTGTACATAAAAGTGACAAAAAAATCGCATTTCCGAGCGTTGAAACAAACAGCAGCAGCTATTGGTAGGGTCCTTGAACTTCCGATCCAAATTTCTTCATTACTTAGCTAATAACTATCCGATTCTGAGTTGGTTTGTAAAAGAGGACTTTTTTTATATTTCTAGATGTAGTTATAAATTTCCACGCCCTTAAAAAAGTATAGAGCCAAAAGGATTTAGTCAATAAGCCCCGCCTGACCATTTGACGATCACTAGATTTTTATAAAGAAAAAACAAAAAATATAAACAAAAAAAAAACACTCATTTCATGTAGGCGCAGGAACGGACATGAATTTTACGCTGCACTTTCGAAATAAACGCCAGCGAGTCGACTTACCCTTGCACCCAACTAGCTCTACTTTCCCCTACTAAATTTGGCAGAAAAAAATATTGGTACCGCCTGATAAGAATAGGCGCGCTTAACTCATTTTACGACACATTGGTTAAAACTTGGTTTGCTAAAAATACCCTTTCATAACTACACGAAATTAAGTCAAACAACGGTCTTAAAGATAAAAATGCTCAAACATCAACTTCACAGCGGGCAAAATAAAGTAGATTCATGAATAGTTCGTTCACATTGGGTACTAGAGATTTTTGTGTGGGGTTTCCCTTTCTTGATTGCGTTATATAATTACTCTCTTTAAAGTCTTGAACTTGCAGACCTCAGTGAGGTCCCATTATTGCACAGCCCTGGCGAAGTTGAAAACACCTTAAAAGAATGGGATTGGACGCCACATATTCACATACAGCTTTTGCAGTTTCCACATACAAAGTCTGAGTGGCTTTTAGAAGAGGCTCACAGAATTTATACCGAGGAGCTTGGTCATAAGCGTTTTTCAAATCTACAAAAGACGCGTAGACTAGTTTTACATATTCTCAGGCCTACTCAAGAATGACCTTTAGAGCTGATTGGTTATGTGCCTCTGTCACGCCGAAAGACGCACTGCTCTTCCCTTAACAAAGGCTCGATTAAAGGTCTGGAAGGCGTTTTCTACACCTTTTAATATTTTGAATACTTTTCCCGGAAGACTTAAGAGAAATATAACTCTTTAGTTAGAACATTGTCTTTCTTCGCTTTTTTTTTGAAAATAGGCTCTATAACCCCTATTTGCCAATCGCTAGGTGCTTTCCCGCTATCCCAGGCTGCCTTAATGACACGTTTTAAACACCTTCTTCCCTCAATGCCTTGATTTCTCGCTGGATTTTATCAACTCCAGCAGACTTGCCAACTATTAACGATGTTGGGCTAGTGACTTCATTTGTTGTCGACTATTCTTCCTAGTCTCGTTAGCAGTGGTCATCTTTAGTGTCCTGTCGAGGGTTGAGCAACTCCGAAAAGCGCTTGCTCCATCTTACGTTGTCGTTCGCATTTGAAAGAAGTGTATTCTTAACTTCTTAACTTCTTTCCTCTTAGACAGCGAATAATCTGCCAAAATATTGTTTGCAGATCTATTATCTTGCTCTAACTTCTCGCGGAACTATTTCCATGCCTGGTCCATTGTTCCCTGATTGGAAGTTCCATGCGTCTCATTGTACTGGGCTTGAGAAGTTGAGCCCGGTACTCTTCTTATACCCGACAGGGGGCATAGTTTGTGACACAGTGACCGTAGACCGTAGACCCTTAAGACCTTTTAGAGATATGATCGAGACCGACATGTGAATCGATTAAGCCATATCCGTCCGTCCGTCTGTAAGTGAGAAGGTTTTATGTCTTCAGCTAGAGAGCTGAAACACGGCTTTGTACACGGCTTGGTTCTTTTGTTGCACAGACAAAGTGTGAAAATTGGCTCAATCCGTCAACGGCCACGCCCACTACTGACTTCAATGTGAGACAACCTCTATTTCACTTTTTTTTTCAAAATGCCTTTTAGTCAAGCGAGAAAAAGCACAGGAACTTAAATTTTGGTACTGAGCAATATTGGCCTAAGACCTTTAACAAGGCAAAAATTGGACCGCCCACAATATCACTTTTAACATGTTAGATCTTTAAAAACCCGATTTCTCGAAAAATTTACTCCAAATCGAAATTATATGACAAATATTAAAGATATTTCTTTTGCTTTTTCTCTTTGCTAAGTTTGGTCCATGCAAAGTTTTGAGCTCCACCCACTTTTAAGGGGCGTTTTTAGGAGAAAACTTTTTTTGCTGAAATAATTTTCGCTTTTAGCGTATTTTGTCATGATTCTAACGAAATAAGAATTAATTGATTTTATTCTTCCCATGCCCACTTTTGAGGGCGTGGCCTCTACAAATAATATATGAATTCGGGCCAAGAAACTTTAAGATTTGGTGTTACATGGTATATAGGGTCGGGTATATAGAAGTTTGTCTCAGACAAACTCTTGCACTTACTCAGTTGTACTTACTGATGAGACTCTTTTTGAGCTCCAAACCCCGAATATCTTTTCTCACCACCAGCCGCCACACCAAGCCGCTTCACTGCACAAACATTACTTGAAGAGGCATAATGACTGCTGTTGGAAACAGCTGCCATTCTTTCTCTACATTTAAAAGGTCAGTTGGAATTTGTTAAAACTGTTCCGGAACGTGCAGTGCAAATCGTTTTCTGTAATCAGAGTCAGCATCCTGTAACATTTTCCACCGTAGGCCGGGTCACCCGTCTTGGTTTTTAGTTGGGTGGCTGTCGCTGAAATGCGATTCGAACAAAACTAGGTGGTGATCGGTTGACAGCTCAGGATCTTTTGAAACAGCTGCTCAACATCACAAATCATTTTCCTAACCCCGCAAATTCAACTCTTTTGTGTGTCTAAAACAGTATCTATAGGTAGAGTAGAACCTTAATTTATTGGCAATAAACGTGAATAGTTCAAGCAGAACACATTAAACTATAGTTTTAAAAGTATCATGATACAACTGCCCCTGCATGTACGCACAAAATATCCGCTTGAAATCGGAGAATTGATTCGTGAAAAGAGAAGAGCGCGTAGAAGATGGCAAGGGACGAGGGCTCCCCCAGACAAAACTCTCTTGAACCACCTCTCTCACAAATTGAAAGAAATGTTGCAAGATTTTAAAGATCGTGAGACCACTGAATAGCTTGAACTCTTGTCGGCGGATAGAAGCTCAAACTGCTCGAGGAAAGCAGTAAAGTCTTTCAAGAAACCTATAATTCACTCGACACCAATAAAAAAAACTAACGGCGAATGGGCAAGAGAAGACAAAGAGAAAGCGAATTTGTTTGCTGAACATTTAGAAGAAACATTCAAGCCTTTCGACGGTCCGCCGTTGGCTGACGGCGTGGTAACTTCTCGAAAACAACAACGCGGACCCTAATAGCTTTAGAATGAAAAAAGTTTCGTTAGTTCAACTCCGACAGACAATAAGCAAACTTAAAAATAATAAGGCCCCGGGTTACGACCTGATCACTGGCGAAAAATTGTAAGAACTACCAAAAAAGGCACTAGTCAAGCTACTTTATATGATAAACGCTTCTCTTAGACTTCTATACGTTCCAAGGCAATGGAAAGTTGCTGAAGTCATTATGGTTCCAAAATCTTATAGGCCCATATCGCTTCTGCCGATAATATCGAAAGTATTCGAGAAACTTCTGCTTAAGCGATTACAACCAATAATTGCAGTAAGACGCTTGATCCCGGATCGTCAATTCGGTTCCAGACCTAAGCATTCCACACTAGATCAAGTCTACAGAATAACGCATGAAATTGAAAAGGCCTTATAAGGGAAAAAAATATGTTCAAGTGCTTTCCTCGACGTATCGCAAGCCTTCGAAAAGGTATGGCACGAAGGCTTGAAATATAAGCTACGGCGAAACATGCCGGTAGACATATTTAAAATATTGAAAAATTATCTTGAAAGACTCTTTCGTGTTAGGTGTAGTAGTGAATATTTGAGTTTCAAGCAAATTCGGGCTGGCGTGCCCCAGGGAAGCATCTTCGGTCCTAACCTGTTCGTGCTCTACACAAGAGACATACCACTAGATGACGAGACAGTCGTGGCCACGTTTGCGGACGATACGGCCATCCTGGGAACAAGTGAATCAGTCGAGTCATCAACGAGAAACCTCCAACGAGCATTGGAGAGAATTTGTGTCTGGACGAAAACTTGGCGAATCGCTCTTAACGAGAAAAAGTCTACGCATGTGCTCGAGATTAGGCTCAGTGAAATATATTGGCTTATTGGAAGATTTTCAAAATTAAGCATATATAACAAACTGCTCTTGTACAGGCAGGTTTTAAAGCCGTCCTGGACATACGGAATACAACTTTAGGGTTGTACCAAGCCGAGCAACATGTCCATGTTGCAGACTTTCCAAAAAAAAACCGTAAGAGCCATTGTGAATGCTCCATGGTATATTAGGAATAGTAATATTCACAGAGATTTAGGAATAGCTACCGTGAGCGAAGAAGTAACAAACTTTGCTCGAAAGCTAAATGCTCGCCTTCATTGCAACAATGAAATGATCCGTACTCTCAACGAGACTCTTAACGATGTAAACAACGAGCGACGACTACAAAGAACAAGACGTAGGGTTTTAGTAGGTGCATTCACTGGAAAGCAACCTACCCAATGCGATAAACACTACGGAAGCGTAAACTACTTGTCAAGCTTACTTAGTTGTAGTCAAGAAGAATTATGAGAGAGCGAAAATTTACTACTATGAAGTGCGTTCTGGCAGTTTCATAGTGCCTCTCATAAATGGGTGGTTTTTTAGCACGTGGAAATCGGGCATAACCAATATCGGCTACTTCGGTATTATGTACCTGCTATAGTGGGCGTATTGGTATCTTTGAAAGATTTTGGAGTTTTAGCCTCCGTCCACCTCTTAAAAAATCCGCCTCTTAAAAAATTTTACTAAATGGTGTCTCTGAAAATCTATTTTCGAGACTATCTCTCCATTATTAGTCGTTATGGTAAACGGAGTGATTCCGGATAAAAAGCTCCTGCAAATGATGGAAAAAAGAAATGTTACCAACTCCATTCCTGCAACTCAAATCATTTTACTGGCCAAGGTAGTTCATTCCAGAACAACCATTCAAAAAGGAACAATTTGAGTACAAGAACTTATGTTTTCTCATCGAAATAACTCCCTTAGGCTATGCCCAGCCCAATTGTTTCTGCTTTCTGCATACCCACCTCATTCTTAAAATTGTTTATTTATTCGATACCTAGAACTTCAGAACAGTCAAAAAAATGGGAACGAATTTCCATAAGATTCCAAATATTTATTCTAATCATCTTGCTCTTGGGTACGAAGAAATTCCAAACATAGAATTCCGCAAGACTGTAGCTCCAAGTCCACTGAATTGCAGCCATGGTCATAAAATTTGGAACACTCCTCTTTTTTGTCTTCGTCGTCGTTGCGCAAACAAATAACCCGGAGAAATTAACTAATTTGAAGCATTTTCTTACGTGTTGTTGTTGTGTTGATGGTAAAGCATTATTGGAGCTTCTTAGTAGCTACAAACAACTACAGTGTAAATAAACAGCTCCTCCGCCCTCACCTGCGTTGCGCGCGAACTTTTGTTTGCTCTTCGCGAGCATTGTTTACAGTGTTAAGTAGCCAGAGCAGCGGTGGCAGTTCCTAAATTCCCAAATGTTTAGTTTCCGTTAGCCGATGGTGTTTTAATAGCCCATACACACCGTGGAGTTAACCGTGCTCGACATGTGCGGATAAGCTCTCGTTAAACTATAGTAGCTCCCCACACCACAACACTTTGTCATAGCTCGTGGGTTAGCTCGATAAGACTGCTTGTTCGACAGATACGCTACCCAATCTAGCTCTAAAAGGGCTTCGATTAGTGCGCTCCATATCACTATTGCGACCACAATGCTAACACCCCGGGAGGTGCACGCCAACGATTGAGATGTTATCGCGTGTTGGCTTCATTGAATTTTCGGGCCAATTTATCGGGACAGCACAAATGTGGGGGTGTAATGTGATTTGGCCGGTGTGTCCGACGAAGCACACTCTGGAAGGAAACAAGGAACCCAATTGTCTGGTATGATGACGACGCATAATGGCGTGAAGCAAAAACTAGGTTAAGTACTCGAATATGGTGCTGAAGTGAGTAAAGTTCTGAGCATGCGAGACGCAGTGGTTCAGTGAACTTTAAGTGTATTTTTCGTTGTTTGTTCTTCGAATGATGAATGGGGTGTGTTTTGAAAATAGTGTTCTTTTTTTTTGTTGCAACTTCAGAAGGTGTTTACGTCGGTTCAAAGTTTTATGGGCTGTAATAAAAAAAAAACCTAGTGAAAGCGAGTCTCATTGACTGGAAGGTGAAAAAAAATTCGATGGATTTTGCTATAAAAACTTTACTTTTTCTCTCGATGGGTGTACCTACCTACCTAAATTATTCTATGGTTATTGGAGCATGAGGCTAGACTTGATTTATTGCGTTGTACTTTGAGGTACCTTTTAGGTCAAGAGATTTGTTGACCAGGACTGGTTTTGAAATTGAGTAAACAATTTGGCGGAAAATTGAATCAAACAACAAGAGAAATCTGAAGTCAATGGTATGTAAAGCCTATTGTATCTTTGTATAGAGACTTTTTTCAGTCAATTGAGCTCAATTCACACCAAGTGCAATTTAGTTCAAGACTTGTGGGCGGAATCAATAACTACCCTCGCACAATAAGGAATTCAAACTGGCCGGCCTGATGTGGGCTTCGGTCTTGTGTGTCATCACATTATTTTTTACTGTAACTCTGAGAGGAGTCCATGGCTTTTGTTTTAGCTTAGCACACGACTGATACGACTCAAGAGTTTCGATTCGGAGTGTTCCCACTAAGGCACTCCTCCTTGCATCCGGACGGCAGCGGAGGAATTCCCCAGATGGAATCAACGGTGGCGTCCATAGTTCCAGTCAGGCCGAACTACTTAGTGAACACCTTATATGGGCTACTACGACGTATTCGGAGCTCAGGCCTATAAGGAGCGGGCTATCCGGCTCTCCGTCCTTAGAGCTAAACAAAGGATCTGGTCCTCCAGGTTGGGGGTCGTGCCGTCGGGGTGACATCCCGGCCACGTAAAGAAATACCAGTCACGAAGCAATAACAAACCTCGGATTCGGACGGATTTACTGTTGACCAATGCAAACGAGAAAAGGACAACAAGCTCCGGATCTGCACGTGGAATGTTAGGTCCCTTAACAGACCACGTGCAGCCGAGCAACTAGCGGAGGCCCTTGCCATCCAAGAAATGCGGTGGGACGGGCCGGGCAAAAGAAGGATGAAAAACTGTGGTTTCGTTGTTGGAGGCAGACTTAGGCAAAAAGTCTTGAGCTTCAACTCGGTAAGCGAGCGCCTCGAGACGATCCGCATCAAGACTAAATTAGCCAACATTAGCCTCATATGCGCGCATGCCCACACAGAGGAGAAAGATGACGAGACCAAAGATATGTTGTACGAGTTCCTGGACAAAACTTATGAGTAGTGCCCTAGCTACGACATTAAGATTGTCCTAGGCGATTTTAATGCCAAGCTAGGAAGGGAGGGCATCATTCAGGCTGATCGACTTTGCTGCGGGGCGACACGTTGTACACAGCTCCCGCATCTCAATATTGACAAAGGGACATGGAGATCTCCCGATCAGATTGACCCTCAACCAGATTGACCACATTGCGATCGACGCAAGGCACTCCTCCAGTATCATGGATGTCCGAACTTTCCGAGGGGCCAACATTGACTCGGATCACTACCTTGTTGTAGCCAAGGTATGGCTGCGGATATCCCGACCAGCGCCAAGTAATGGATATACTGTGAGGAAGTTTGACGTCGGCCGACTACAATCGCAAGAGATCGCCAGGTCCTTCTCCAACCGAGTCTCTCAAAACCTTCTACGAAGTCCTATGCAGCCAGCATCAAGTATTGATAGCCAGTGGCAACATTGCCAAAATGCCATCAGACACGCCGCCTCTGAAGTGGGTTTCACACGGCCACCACAACGACAAGCTGCCGGCAAGCACATGCAGCTAAACAGAAGGACTAGAGATGCTGGCGAGCTCTACGAGCAGAGGAGGAGAGAGGAACACCGGCTTCTTCGAAGGAAAAACAGAGAGCACGAGAAGTGCGCGGGTGAAGAGATAGAGAGATGTTACAACAGGAATGAGGAGGTAAGAAAGTTTTACCAAAGGATATAAACTTCGAACTGAAGCCTGTAAGGACCATCAAGGGAACATCGTTGTAGAATCGCAGTCGGTGCTGAGGATTTGGAAAGACCACTTCTGCAGACTGTATAACGGCGAGGACGAACCAAATACCGCTGTCAGGCAGAACGAACCATTCAACCCGGGCGAAGACGTTACCGACGAAGCATACGAACGATACCGCCCACCCGACCTGGAGGAGGTGAAAGTAGCTGTGTCTAAGCTCAAGTGCAACAAAGCAGCTGGAGCAGACGGCCTAGCTGCCGAACTTTTTAAATCCGCTGGCGATGAGCTGGTTAGGAGCATGCACCAGCTCATCTGCAAGATATGGTCGGAAGAAAGCATGCCCGACGAATGGAACCTCAGCATTGTTTGCCCGATCCTGAAGAAAGGAGACCCTCTGAGTTGTGCCAACTACAGAGGCATAAGTCTTCTTAACATCGCATACAAGATCTTTTCTGCTGTACTGTGTGAACGCCTGAAGCCGTTTGTCAACAATCTGATAGGCACATATCAGTGTGGCTTTAGGCCAGGAAAGTCCACCATCGATCAAATATTCACACTGCGGCAGATCTTGGAGAAAACCCAGGAATTCCAAATCGATACACACCACCTCTTCATCGATTTCAAGGCCGTGTATGACAGCATCTATAGAGACGATCTACATAGCGCAATGTCTAGTTTTGGCGACCCTGCCAAACTCGTAAGTCTGTGCAAGATGACGATGGAAAATTCACGCTGTTCCGTCAAGGTCGGCAAAGACCTCACCAACCCCTTTGATGTCAAAAAAGGATTTAGACAAGGCGACGCGCTGGCATGCGACTTCTTTAACCCAACACCAGAGGTACAATCTTTCAAAAGTCCGTTCAACTACTCGCATACGCAGACGACATTGACATAATCGGTAGAACAAAGCGTGATGTCAGTGAAGCCTTCGTGAGTATTGGGACGGAAGCGGCGAACATGGGTTTAGCAGTCAATGAGGGCAAAACCAAGTATATGCTGTCATCAAGAAAAGACACCCAACACCGACGTCTTGGACAAAACATCACCATCGACAGCTATAACTTTAAGGTAGTTAGGGACTTTGTCTACCTGGGTTCCGCTATAAATTCAGACAATGACACCAGCGCTGAAATCAAACGAAGGATAACTCTTGCCAATCGCTGTTTCTTTGGGCTAAGGAGGCAATTGAGTAGCAAAGCCCTCTCTCGAGCAACTAAAGTGTCCATGTATAAGACCCTCATCATCCCAGTCCTGCTTTACGGTGCAGAAGCATGGACCCTGTCAAAGGCGGATGAAAACACTTAAGGCTGCTTGGAGAGGAAAATTCTCCGGACGATTTACGGTCCCGTCTGTATAGACGGAGAGTGGAGGAGGAGATATAACATCGAACTATACGCGCTGTACAGCGATACCGACCTAGCCAAAAGAGTCAAAACACAACGTCTACGATGGCTGGGTCATCTAGAGCGGATGGACACCAACGCCCCGGCCCGGAAAATCTTCGAATCCACACCGCAGGGACGGCGCGGGAGAGGAGACTCAGGTGGCGCACGCAAGTGGAAGGGGACCTCAGCCAACTTCGCGTGCGAAACTGGATACGGCTAGCTAGAGACAGAGCTGGCTGGCGAAGCTTGTTGGCTGAGGCCCAGGTCCACCCCGGACTGTAGCGCCACCCTAAGTAAGTAAGTAAGATACGATTCAAGCTTAAAAAATAAAAAAGTTAAAATTAGTTACGATACTATTTGCAAATAATTTGAAAATGTCAAATGTCTTTTGAGTGGATCAACAGGAATCGACTGCGAAAGATTCCTTGTGACACACCGGTTTTCGTGAAAATATCTTATTGAATGCTCGTTTTCTGAGTAGAGCTTTTACTTGCACGTTCCAATAGTTTTTAAGACAAGAGCTAATATAAGACTTTCGAAAATGTTTACTTCTGAAGGTCTTTAGTCCTAAGCGGAGGTGGGTTGATTGGTAGATGCGATGGCGAATAAAAACAATCGAATTATTCGAATAAAAAAAAATCGAATTATTCGAACACACATTGGACGATGAATTTTTCAACCACAAATATTCGTAAACCATTATTGTGGTCCAATGGTGATTGGGAAAAATTACCAGAAAGCTAACAATCTGTCAAAAGCCCTCATTGATCGATGTGCCGCTTAAAATTCAAACCAGGGAGAAAAGTCACAGACAGCAGTTTTTCGTGAATATCTCCGCAACGGCTTATTTTACAGAAAAATTTTAAGGGACCGAGGAACCGAGGCATTCAACGCTAACAGAAAGAATCTTCCAAGTTAGATTCTTATCTTCTTCTTGGGGCACAAAGATACCCACAAAGCCGGAATCACCAGCCCGAGAGCCTAAATGATGACTACCCGATTTGGATAGGAAAGGTCAAGAAAACTAGTAGCGGTTTAAGCCTGTTTTGGAGGTAACGAAACGACGGTTGATTGATTCGGGTCTCACCCGAAAGGGAGTTTCCCAAAAGCGAGTGAGGGACTTTCCCAAGAAGAATAGGTTTCCGTGACTGTAAGACCCCAGATAGAAATTTTCCTTAGAGATGGAGGGGTCAGGTTGATATGAATCGGAGGGAATAACTTGGGGCCAGGGTTAAGCGTTTTCGGCGCTAACCTACGTCCCACGTAGGCCCATCTAACCTACGTAGAATATGCCTCAAGAATGGGAGAGTGCAGGGTAACCGATTTCGGTATGACGGAGAATCCTTAGGCAAGACTCTGATGAATCGCTTTCGGCGCAAATCCGTCCATCAGGCGCGTTAAAATGTCCTTTAGCAAAATCACATGGACTTCGGTAAAACAATTGAATATAAAAGATCTGCTGATGAGTCAAATAAATTCAAATGGCTCAAGTTCCCTGTTTGGCTCAATGCTTCCTTCTAGTTCGTATCAAGCAAACGTTTGGCTTGATATTTGGTGATATTGTTTAAGGCCATTTAAGGTCCTAATTATCAGCTTATGCAAAATGTCTTTGTGTCACAGGCAAGAAGTGTTTGAAATAAAAAAAAGTTTCTGAGAGTCAAAAAACATTTGACTTAAAGATGCATTTCACTGTTAAAAGATCCACTCCAACGCCTTAAGCGCAAGACAAAGTCAATGCTGCAATGCATTGACGTCCCGAAATTCGTCCTTTAAAGACACATTGCGTAAACTCATGATTGATTCAGCAAAATCTATTGCTTAAATTTCGAACGAAAACATCAAACCACTATTACCACCCATATCCAGTGTGTATCTTGTAATTTACACATCGTTACACATGACCATATCATTGCATTCGTCCCCCATAAACCACAAGGCACACTAATCAACTAAAGCCCACTCTATACACATTGACGTTAATAAGATTATTGTGTCTCTCAGCTTACGATATCCGAACCTGCTCCCGTTCGACTCTTCGTATATGTTGGATGAATGTATCTTTTGTTGACAATATGTCTCCGCCATTAAGTTTAATTAATATCAATTGAAACCATCAACCACCACTTGACATGTTTAACATCGAGTGTCGTCTCTATACTCATTCGGGCTCCTCACGTTGGATTCGTACATTTTTTTTTTTAAATTCTCAGTCAGTGAACCGATCCGACCACACCTTGTTCCGGATTCACAATACTCGTCGTACCAATTGCTCATTCTGCCTGCTGCACAAATCGTTTCTGAGAAGAAGAACCTTGTAAAGGTTTTGCCCTCGACCCCAGAGCTCCGTAATATTGGTAAACACAATTGCAATACGCATAATACCCAAGTTTCAGCACCCTTTTTTTCCCACCCTTCTGATGGCACATAGGGTTTCGTTACTCGACACACAAGTGTATTTGCTCATCCAATCGTGACATACACACACTTTGCTGCACAATCTTCCAATTAAAATCAAACTCGACGCGCGTCTTATCTCAATTATTGAATGGAAATCGTTTGACGAAAACGAAAAAAAAACCAACACCCAATCCACAAGGGGGAAGCTGCTGTGCTCTGACCTTAATTACGAAAAAAGTATCTATCGATCTGACACACAAACACAGTGCTGAACTTAATCTTGTTAAAAAAAAATCGGTCGGCAGAAAGTGTTCCTCAAAATCCAGAGCAGCAGCGCCTCAACATTGTTGCAATGAAATGTTTCCGCACTCCACACTCTGCCACACATCCGGTTACACGTGAATCCGTCACCATTGTTGGAATTCTTTTATTCTTTAATTAAAATCGACAATTTTATCGAGTCGAGAGAGTGTGACCAAAGGGAATGTAGATCGAAAATAGTGCCCTGATGGAATAAGGGGGAACGAAATTGACCAAACAGTCAACCGTTGTTTAAAAAAACCCAAATTTGGTTCCCATCGTCTGAAAAATTTAACAAAAAAAAAACACACATCAAATGTTGCGCAATTTTTTTCACATTTTATGTCACCGACCTTGACAAACTACTAAATAGAGTTTTACTATCTGTCTTTTTTTTCGAACAGCGACATGAACGGACGACAACTGATTGAGATACTTGTGCGAACAGAATTTCATTATAAAGTTTTTGCTAACTTGTCTTTTTTCCCTCTTTTT